>CP139506.1:337820876-337845876 GCA_021014915.2 Artemisia tridentata subsp. tridentata
TATATATATATATATATATATATATATATATATATGGCAACGATCACCAAGTCACCCCAATGAATTCGAACTCACCATGAATAGCTCGCTCGCGTTCCGATACCGTGAAAGTATGGCATAGGTCTAATAATTTAAAAACATGAACAAGCAGAAAGTTAAGAAATATTAGAAAATAATTGAGGACCCGGAGTGTATTTCAAATAATATTTGACGAATCAAAAATATAAACTCTCGGACTAGAGACAGTTTAGAACGGATCCAAACTTGACACAATTTAACGGGCGCGGGTAATAATATACACACTTAAACCCACTCAACCCTCAAAATTTATAAACACTCCTTAAATAATATTTTCCCATTCCCACTAGCACATAAACCCAGAAGACTCATCCATCCCTATCATTTTTGTCGCCTCCCTTATCATCCCCATAAACCACAATCTATCACCATCTCCAATTCACTGCCTTACTCAATCCTTTTGACCAAAGACCTTTATCACAAGACAACCTAGGATAAGGAGCCATGGAGGTAGAAGTAACACTTAAGAGGTAGGATTGTTTCCCCAAAACCCGAAAGCTCACCTGGAGCTACTCTCCACAATACACCATAAATTCTGAGCCTCCAAGAGATGTCGAATCACAACCCACTCAAGAGAAACTAAACGAAATCTGTGAGGAAGTTAACTAGCCTAATTTTCATCAATATGCTTTTGTTTTCATGTCATCCCCATAGGATTCGATCCATGACAAGGACTAGAGAGAAAAGTCCACTCCTATACCCTTACACATGACAGTAGGCAAGGATATACAAGCCTAGTAGTATCTTCAAATCCTATACTTCTCCTATTTAAACGACACAAATAATAAGCACATCTCATCACAAAAACTTAACAACAAAACACAAATAAATCACTTTGCTTGTCCCATATTGTTCACTGTCGATAGAAAGGAAGCAAGAAAGGGAAGCATTGGTTAAAAACACGAGTCTTTTCGGTTTACTAGGATTCTTGAGATCGAGTTGGGTTGAAGAAGGAAACTAGAGTTTCTTGTCGCCACTTTCCTATTCAAGCAGTCTCACCACCTTTCTTGTTGTTGTAAGTTACCGTTTCCACTTCGAATCTTTACACATTCTCGTTCAATTATTCGAAGCATGTATGCTAAGACGAACGTTCATGAAAACATAAAAACCAATCACAAAACTTACTATATTAACGTAAGAAATGAGTACAAAGAAGAAACACGAAAATCATGTCTAACATACAAATTCATGTAACACTTACTGTATCATAAGCCAAGTATTTTAAATGAGTGGAACTCGAAGCATAAATAATAAATACTTTGGAATGTGAAGTGTGTCGGTGAGAGTCGAACCCACTGTATGTGGATTTGGTTACTAATTCTCTTTTTACTTCAATGTACATTTACATAACGACTTAGGTTCTTTGGATTGGTTGTCAGTTTTGAGTAGTGTTGTTTTCGTTGTGGTCAAATCACTGTGGGTCGAACCATAGAGATACGGCTTTCGGTTTTAACAATCACTTTTGGACCACACTTTGCAAACATAACTAGATGGCACATAAAGAAAAATGTTTTTTTTTGAAACTGGGTTTGTTTTCCATTCTAAGGGTGCGTCGTTTTGTTTCAAATTGTTGGCAAAACAAAATTCAAACGATAACTCAGTTTACACCAAGAAAGAAATACAGCAAATGCAACATAATGAGAAGAAGTAGTAAAACAAAGCTTTGAAAATTTAATGCAAATCTTAACGCATACACTGTCTATTATTCATGAAAATATAAGACAGGACTAAGACACTATATAAATAAACAGTTTGATAAATAACACAACAACTTGAGCTAGTCTATTGGTTGGGACGTATGGCTCTTAAGCGTGAGGTCAGAGGTTCGATCTCTTCCCATGACATTTTTGCTAAATTATTCTTTTTAACAATTTTGCTAAATTATTCTTTTTAACAATTTTACCCCTTTGACCCTTGAACTATTAGGTGTTGGCTAATATCTTTTCAATAAAAATTAATACTAAACAATTTAATTAGTTAGACTATTATACAAACTATATTTTGACATGGGATATTTTTGTAGCAATTAATTTATAAAAGGAAACAAATACTTCCGACCGGGTCATGCCCGATTATTGTCAAATTTCTTATACTTAGTCAATTTTCACCAACTAGACTAAACTACGAAAACAAGAGAATATAATAGAAAATAAATTATAGACTTTTTCTAACTTGTTATTTATTAACTAAACATATATATAAACACATTTATATATACACCGTGTCTCGTAACCACTAATAATATAAATACTTAGCGTAAAGTATTTATTATTTTACTAACGTTTATTTTTCACAAACACTCAAATACGACACTACCACATTCGTAGATTTCCACACTCATCATTTCACTCATTAAAAACCGAAAAGGTCAATAATAATCCAAACATATCACATTATCTTAGGTCGCAAGTCGGGAGCTATTCAGTTACACCATTTGATCACTATTTGATTTCTACACTGCTAAGGTGAGTTCGTAGTCCCACATTTTTACTATGTTTTCAAATCCCGTGGGGAGATACATGCTATAAATCTGAACACAAGTATTTTTCTGTATGCTTCCCTGATTGATATTGCTAAGTATTATTGCCTAAGTTACCACCCTGCCAAAAAGTCCCTTATATCATGAACCATTAATCACTTGCGAGTGAACGCGAATTTAGTGAATAGATCTATTGGAGGTTGACGACCCATTTGTACTAGCCGGATAGATAGCTATAATGTTAGCCGGATTGATAGACAAATGCACTTTATTCGAATTAAGAGTTTGGCAAAACTCCTACGACGAGGGCATTATCACCCACGTCATTGCTATGATGTGGGATATTTATTTCAACTATTATTACCCCTACATGTTAAGGTTTGCATGTCATGAGGCTTAGGGCAATATATCTATATTATACACAGCGATATCACCGCTATGCGACTACCCATCTTATATCTATTTGTTTTATTTCAACGATATCATCGTTGTACTACTAATCAACTTGTGTTCAAACTAACTCAAACTATTACAAATTAAACAATATGGATTCACTCAACCTTTGTGTTGACATTTTAAGCATGTTTTATCTCAGGTAACTAAGGAAATCTTAAGCACGGAGTTGGCATGGGCATTGGAAACCTACCCACCTTTATTTCAAATAATTATATCATTCTTTTCAAACTCATCATCACTTTTGTGAAATACTACCCCCTTTTGAAAACTATTGTGTAATCTCTGAATATTGAGTTTTCATTGAATGATATAAATTCTACTTTTAACGATTATCTATGCTTCGACTGTGATCTAATTGGTAATACCCCGTTTTAGTCTTCCGCTGCTACACAAAAATTTACGGGGTGTTAAAGATTGGTATCAGAGCCTAGGTTATAGAGAACCAATTGATTTTTAAAACATTGGACTATAACTGCGATTTCTAAAAGGACCATTTTTAAAACTTTACCACCCTATGCCCTCCGTGCCAACACTTACGAACTTTTGTATTGAGATTTGCTTGGCAGATTATGCATAATGAATGAATATTAATACTTTATTAACACATGCATTGAGATTTGCTTGGCAGATTATGCATAACGAATTAGTTTTATCACCTACGAATGTTATTATGACTAATGCATATTTATATTATTAATGACTTACACTTATTATTATTGGGATATTACAGTACCATGTCTCCCCCGATCCCCGTCATCATTCTGTCTGATGTTGAGACCGAAGTGACACCAGTACCATCAGCTACTCCACCCACTACTGTTATCATTTTATTAGATGCTGACACTGATACCACCATGCTAGTTGACCATACTACCACCTTATCCGAGACCATGTCCGGAGAGACTGAGCCCTTTGAGGAGGGTGAGGTTACTCCTACCCCAGCTGTTACATCTCCTTGTCACCCGACTTCACCAGTGTACGGTCCCCTGACATGGGATCAGTACATGGAGACCCAGCAGTTTTTTTTTACCTGCTGATTGTCTTCCATCACCACCACCAGTTTTGACTCACCATTCCTCTAGGACAGAGGCGGATGACGAGTCGTCTGACTCCGACTCTTATGACTTGGCTTCACCCATACCACCACCACCTGCACCGGTTCTCCGGCGTAGGGTATTTAGATTTCTACAGCCTTATGAGCCCGCACCATTCGGGCAACTTTATGTGCCTTGCCAAGGGGCCCACCTAGGAAGTACACTGCCCGGAAACGAGCACGTGCACCTTCAGCCCCATTGGTACCACCACCAGCTATCATACCACCATCACCAGCACCAACATCCTCATCACCATCACCTGTATCAGCATCACCTTCACCACCATCACATCATACCACCACCGAGGACCCACCCAGAAGAGCACTAAGTAGTTCTTAGACTGCACTATTATCATCAATAGCTTCTATCCAAACCAAGGGACGTATGGCCAAATTAGTGACGCTTGTAGTATCTCTTTGTTGAATAACAAATTTGAGACAAGTTATCATTTGGACATGTGGTTCGACTATGCTATGCATTGATATCGGTCTAAAGAGCCGAGATTTTCCGTCATATGTGTGGTGATTGTATCTACATGATATCATATTAAGGTGGTCATGATTTATTCTGACCTTATCATGGTTGAGCTAATCTCGTTGTATTACATATGCCTATTAATAGGAACATCCTTACTATGTCTCACTCTTCTAATAAGTAGTTTCCTACGAACCTTGAATTGGTGCACAATCTCATATCAACAGTCGCCCATTGCACTCCATGTTTTACCACTTATCCTATAAACTATTATTATACCATTTTACAAACTATTACCATGTAATATACCAACTTGATACCCTAACACTATCAACTTATGAGTTGTTTTGTTAGTTTCATGTAAACCACTTTGTAAACACCCTACAGACCGTTTTGCTACTATCTGGTGAAATCATTTACTATCACTTTATAAAACATTTCGCTAAAACTTTATATATTGTTTATCACTATCCCATTAGTCATTTCGTTACTCTACTTTACCACCCAATAAACCACCACTTTGCTTCCATTTTTCGACTATTTAACTACCTTACTACCCTCTTATAAAAATAATAAACGGTGTCACTATCGACATACAAGCTATTTTACGAATCATCCCACAGACTATTTGATATAAACACAATAAACAAAATTTGCTACCCTACTACAAATCTATAAACCAACAAATGTTTTTACTGACACCCTGCAGACTATGTTGCAAACACCCTACAAGTTTTATTATTGACTCATAAATTATTTTGCCCCTCTGAGCACCACATTAACCGCTGATAAAACAACAAACTATATCAAAAATTGCGGCCTTACTGCCAATAATAATAAAGGGTCATCCCTATTGTTCTATAAACTATTTCACATATTATGAACTACCTTATTTTATGCAATAAATCGATTTGCTACTTTAATACTATTCCATAGACCAACAAACGGTTTCGCCAACATTTTGTAAACTAAGGTACATTTATCCAAATTTTCCGTCACCATTTTATAAACTCTTCTACACACCGTTTTACAACCTATTCTATAATCACCCTATGAACTAAGTCCTCTTTGAAAAGTATATTAAGCTACCACTTTACGAACAGAGTTACCGATACCTCCCTTTAAACTAAATCCAACATTGCATCGTTGAACTTTAATTATGCAAAGCCTGATCACCTATGCATAATTCAAGTAGGACCATGCTATGCTGGGGATAGTTGTCTAAAATTTTTGCAAAAAGTTAGAATTTCTACTACTACTTTTGAGAAATCACAACCTTACATAAAAAGTTGTGCAAGATATGGGCATCCGTACTAATAAACACAAATAGACTTCGACACCATCTTATCACATGAAATCAGTCTAGTCTCGCCACATATTCTATTCTACAAGGACCAGTTACATCATTAGCCATCATAGAAACAACCTTCCAACGAACATAGCCACAATCAACGGGATTACCTACGACCACTACCATAAGAATTTGTACGAAGCTTAACCTTATGACATCTCACTTTACTCACATCATCCGATTTCGAAGGATCCCACCGTCAAGCAGACAACCTGTAAATTCGATAACTACCAAATGACTCGTAACCCCAAGGGTGACTGAGGCTTACCTTTCTGTACTCGATAACAATCATGATGATGATTACATTTAGCCCCTAAACCGAAACCATGCTTTCTGTGTTAAACACTAAGTACACTAACGGATCAACCAACTGATTGCTGGTAGCAATCAACACCATTCTTCAAGACTTTACCATTCGTGTTAAGCGCACCACCAAACTAGCCATTTGACTACTAATAGAACCAACGTCATCACTTAAGGTTGCACCATAAACCTACTAGACATCCATAAGACATCGACTTAGTGTCCATATAACTTCAGGCCTAGACATTTTTGGTCTATTTACTGAATTACCCACTTTGAGAAACTCGTCCGCATACCTTATGATAATAGGATCTTAACAATACGATGAGGACCCCTCGAGGGAAGTAAATGAAACTCTTGACTAGGGAATGTGAATACACAATGGGATGACTTATAACCTGACGAAAATCTTAAGACTTTACAGATCAAACCAAACCACTATTTTGGGAAATTGCCAAATCTTTCACTAATTCTTTGAGAGAATTAGCTTGACTAGGACGTAAGAGTGATCCAAAACACCCCTGTTCACTAAATCAAACCTTAGAGGTAGATCAAGAATATTTGTCCGCAATGAGGAATAACAAGATACCATGATTGACACTGTGCGGTCAATGTACAATTCACCCTATCCACATCGTATAATGAGAATTCCCTTATAAGTAATGGATACCTTGTATTGGACAATCAATATACAATCACCCTTACAACGTTTCCTCTAGGAGTTCTAGATTATGCAGCCTCAAAAATCCGTTTTGAGTTGACCTCACTCCCACGCTGAAATACCAAGCGGTCTTAACGTACCGAACGGCCATTGATACACGACTTACACTTGTAGCCAAGGAAAATGCCCTATGACACAATATCCGACTCACTCATAAGTCATGATACATCCCAATACTGTCCTAGCGAATTAAATACTATACCTATAAACTTCACCTGATATTCATCAACCAAACACTATCAAACATGGGAAACTAGACTCTGTCCTTAAAACTTTCGAAAACATATATAAATGCCATGCTCAACTATACTTCCAACTTTGATGATTTCACTTTCAAGAATCTTTCTTTAAAAACGCGTTTGTTTCAATTACATAAGTATTTCTCCGAGATGCTCATTTTGTGAGTTAAAAAATTTTCTCTGGTCAAACCATATCAAACTTTTGCATATTAAAGTGCGACTAAGTGTTAATTTTTGTAAAGTTATTTTATCTATACCATGCTTAAAAACCCACACTATGGAATTATATACCTATTTTAGTCAAACCTTATCAAGCTTCCGTATGTTAACAAATGTCTAAACAGTGATCTATGTGAAATTGTCTTATCAAAACCGCCTTTAAAAAAATAATAAAAAAAATCATTTCACTAAACTTTAAATTTTTTAGGGTCGCATTAATTTACTCGACTATTAACCTCAAACAAAGGAATTTGTGTCTTTTGAATTATTAATTTGGTCAGATTCATGTAAACGCATACTCAAATAAAAATTTCGAACGAAAATTTTATCAATACCTCTAAGCAAGGAAAACGCACAACACCTGACTTGCCTAGGATTGAAATTATAGACATGCCATACCTTAACACTATTCCTTCGAAGTGCAACCTTCCCACTCATCCTGTAAGATAAAGATTCTCACCTGGTAGAAGCGCGTGAAATTGGATAAGCAATTACTTAAGAGACGATGTGCCCTTTCAGAGTTTTAGATAACATAATCGCTTTGACACATGACATCACTTTCACATGGATTATAAGAGGTCACATCTGGCCATAAGACCTTTAACTTCCTTCTGTAACGAGACAAACATCCCTCGACAAAGTACCCACCTGACTTAGACCACTATGCCACGATCTCGAGTCACAATACACCATAGTTTTGCCTTAACAAGTTAAGCACCTGCCATCAAGAGCATTATCCGATGATAACTTTTGAGCGTTCCCAATCATTGGCATCCGAATTTGCCCTTAGTTTTGACTCATGGGCCATCACTCTCGACTAGCCATATATGCCTACTGACATGTTATTCCTTGTCATTCACACCAAGGGACTTTTCCCTTAGATTATCTGTAGCCGCCATGAGAAAAATAGCGATATCTAGCCTCATTGTTCTAATGAAATCCACCCTTTCATGTCGACAACTACACCTACCTCCCACGAAGGATGAGTACACAAAATAGGCTCTAGGAGATACAACAATGGCATGAGCGAATGATTGAAATAGCTGGGATAACCATTTAGCATTAATCAAATCCTCCTACAACTACCAGATATCTCACTAGTAGAAGGGTTGTTTCATTTGAGGTACTTTATGGTCGGAAGTACCGGCCACCCGTTATTGGGCAGAAATTTGAGACGTTCAGATCTCATGACCTCAATTTATTCATTAAACCACTGAGAAAATAGTACAAATCAGACAACGGTTACAAGCTTGAACTCCCTGAAGAGCTTAGTAGGGTACACAATACCTTTCACGTATCGAACCTGAAGAAGTGTTTATCGGATGAAACCCCTGTCGTTCCCTTAAAAGAAATTTGACTTAACGATAAGCTAACCTGTGATGAAGAACCAATAGAAATCTTGGATGAAGATGTCAAACGATTGAAACAAAGCCGTATCCCTATTGTCAAAGTTAGATGGAACTCTAAGAGAGGACCAGAGTACACATGGGAACGCGAAAATCAAATCCGTTCTAAATACCCCCACTTGTTTGATAACACAACTCCGAATACTACCACATCTTAGGATTCGGGACGAATCCAGTCTAACGGGTGGGTACTGTAATACCTCGTAAAAATCCCATGTCATTAATAATGTTAATCACCGAATAATACCAAATTATGTTAAATAACCTTTTGTGCGGACTACATTTTTTTTTACATATATATATATATATATGGCAACGATCACCAAGTCACCCCAACGAATTCGAACTCATCATGAATAGCTCGCTCGCGTTCCGACACTGTGAAAGTATGGCATAGGTCTAATAATTTAAAACCAGGAACAGGAAGAAAGTTAAGAAATATTAGAAAATAATTGAGGACCCGAAGAGTATTTCAAATAATATTTGACGACTCAAAAATATAAACTCTCGGACTAGAGACAGTTTCGAACGGATCCGAACTTGACACAATTTAACGGGACGCGGGTAATAATATACACACTTAAACCCACTCAACCCTCAAAATTTATAAACACTCCTTAAATAATATTTTCCCATTCCCACTAGCACATAAACCCAGAAGACTCATCCATCCCTATCATTTTTGTCGCCTCCCTTATCATCCCCATAAACCACGATCTATCACCATCTCCAATTCACTGCCTCACTCAATCCTTTTGACCAAAGACCTTTATCACAAGACAGTAGGCAAGGATATACAAGCCTATTAGTATCTTCAAATCCTATACTTCTCCTATTTAAACGACACAAACAATAAGCACATCTCATCACAAAAACTTAACAACAAAACACAAATAAATCACTTTGCTTGTCCCATATTGTTCACTGTCGATAGAAAGGAAGTAAGAAAGGGAAGCATTGGTTATAAACACGAGTCTTTTCGGTTTACTAGGATTCTTGAGTTCGAGTTGGGTTGAAGAAGGAAACTAGAGTTTCTTTGTCGCCACTTTCCTGTTCAAGCGGTCTCACCACCTTTCTTGTTGTTGTAAGTTACCGTTTCCACTTCGAATCTTTACACATTCTCGTTCATTTATTCGAAGCATGTATGCGAAGACGAACGTTCATGAAAACATAAAAACCAATCACAAAACTTACTATATTAACGTAAGAAATGAGTACAAAGAAGAAACACAAAAACCATGTCTAACATACAAATTCATGTAACACTTACTGTATCATAGGCCAATATAAACCGTGCTCACATATTATACGCGTTAAAGTAATAAAGGAACCAAGCCAAGTATTTTAAATGAGTGGAACTCGAAGCATAACTAATAAATACTTTGGAATGTGAAGTGTGTCTGTGAGAGTCGAACCCACTGTATGTGGATTTGGTTACTACTTCTCTTTTTACTTCAATATACATTTACATAACGACTTAGGTTCTTTGGATTGGTTGTCAGTTTTGAGTAGTGTTGTTTTCGTTGTGGTCAAATCACTGTAGGTCGAACCATAGAGATACGGCTTTCGGTTTTAACAATCACTTTTGGACCACACTTTGCAAACATAACTAGATGGCACATAAAGAAAAATGATTTTTTTTTTTTTTTTTTTTTTTTTTTTGAAACTGGGTTTGTTTTCCATTATAAGGGTGCGTCGTTTTGTTTCAAATTGTTGGCAAAACCAAATTCAAACGATAACTCAGTTTACACTAAGAAACAAATACAGCAAATGCAACATATTGAGAAGAAGTAGTAAAACAAAGCTTTGAAAATGTAATGCAAATCTTAACGCATACACTGTCTATTATTCATGCAAATATAAGACAGGACTAAGACACTATATAAATAAACAGTTTGATAAATAACACAACAACTTGAGCTAGTCTATTGGTTGGGACGTATGGCTCTTAAGCGTGAGGTCAGAGGTTCGATCTCTTCCCATGAAATTTTTGCTAAATTATTCTTTTTAACAATTTTACCCCTTTGACCCTTGAACTATTAGGTGTTGGCTAATATCTTTTCAATAAAAATTAATACTAAACAATTTAATTAGTTAGACTATTATACAAACTATATTTTGACATGGGATATTTTTGTAGCAATTAATTTATAAAAGGAAACAAATACTTACGACCGGGTCATGCCCGATTATTGTCAAATTTCTTATACTTAGTCAATTTTCACCAACTAGACTAAACTACGAAAACTAGAGAATATAATAGAAAATAAATTATAGACTTTTTCCAACTTGTTATTTATTAACAAAACATATATATAAACACATTTATATATACACCGTGTCTCGTAACCACTAATAATATAAATACTTAGCGTAAAGTATTTATTATTTTACTAACGTTTATTTTTCACAAACACTCAAATACGACACTACCACATTCGTAGATTTCCACACTCATCATTTTACTCATTAAAAACCGAAAGGTCAATAATAATCCAAACATATCACATTATCTTAGGTCGCAAGTCGGGAGCTATTCAGTTACACCATTTGATCACTATTTGATTTCTACACTGCTAAGGTGAGTTCGTAGTCCCACATTTTTACTATGTTTTCAAATCCCGTGGGGAGATACATGCTATAAATCTGAACACAAGTATTTTTCTGTATGCTTCCCTGATTGATATTGCTAAGTATTATTGCCTAAGTTACCACCCTGCCAAAAAGTCCCTTATATCATGAACCATTAATCACTTGCGAGTGAACGCGAATTTAGTGAATAGATCTATTGGAGGTTGACGACCCATTTGTACTAGCCGGATAGATAGCTATAATGCTAGCCGGATTGATAGACAAATGCACTTTATTCGAATTAAGAGTTTGGCAAAACTCCTACGACGAGGGCATTATCACCCACGTCATTGCTATGATGTAGGATATTTATTTCAACTATTATTACCCCTACATGTTAAGGTTTGCGTGTCATGAGGCTTAGGGCAATATATCTATATTATACACAGCGATATCACCGCTGTGCGACTACCCATCTTATATCTATTTGTTTTATTTCAACGATATCACCGTTGTACTATTAATCAACTTGTGTTCAAACTAATTCAAACTATTACAAATTAAACACTATGGATTCACTCAACCTTTGTGTTGACATTTTAAGCATGTTTTATCTCAGGTAACTAAGGAAATCTCAAACACGGAGTTGGCATGGGCATTGGAAAACTACCCACCTTTATTTCAAATAATTATATCATTCTTTTCAAACTCATCATCACTTTTGTGAAATACTACCCCCTTTTGAAAACTATTGTGTAATCGCTGAATATTGAGTTTTCATTGAATGATATAAATTCTACTTTTAATGATTATATATGCTTCGACTGTGATCTAATTGGTAATACCCCGTTTTAGTCATCCGCTGCTACACAAAAATTTACGGGGTGTTACAGATGCTTCTGATGCATCATTTGGAGCATTAACCGACCATCAGGTACTTGCATTTGTAAACTATTTAAAAAATTTAACTTCAGTGTATCAATTTCATTCTATATGTTATCTAAAAGTTATATCTGATTCTTTTATAATATGTAATCTATGAGCATTTCATGAGACCAAGTTTGATGATATTTCTGAGGTATGGTATCTCTGCATATATATGTATCTATTAACGTATTTCATGTAAAAATGTGCCTAATTGAATCATTTTATATCAGAAATTCATGAAATATTGCCTTGGAAAACTAAAAACCAGCCCCTGGTCCGACCTAGATTGACTTCAGCCAGAGACAAAGATTATCGACGATTTAGAAGGCGATCTGACTGTTGGTTAAATAGAACAATAATAGGTCGTGGTTTATTAGATTCATTTAAGCTGATATATGCTGCTTTGTCTGGCTCTGTATAATCTTCCTCTAAATTATAAGTCTTCGTACTCAACTGTTCTTATTTAGTTGCAACAGTGCTAATGTTTTATCATTGAAAAGCTTTCTGGTTTAGATGAACCTCATATAACTAATCTTCGTTATTTCATTTGGTGATTTGATTTATTTTTTTTTCCTTCTTACGTGCAGGCCAGCAAAAAAATTACAGATGCTAAACTTGCAAAAGATTTTCAAGCCGTTTTGAAATAATTTCAGAAGGCTCAGCGCCTTGCAGAAGAGAGAGAGACGGCTTACGTTCCTTTTGTTCCGCAAGCCGTTCTTCCATCAAGGTAGAATATTTGGAGGTTCTTTTGATGTGAATATGTCGCAAGTCATACTTTTAGGAATTTGGATAAAAGCATAAACTAACATATAAAGTTTTGCTATATATGAAAATATTATACATCTATTAGTTATGCAGTAAGTTAAATGGATGTAAGGTCAGACAAAGATCCAGAACAACGCGCTCTTCTTGTGGAATCTTGAAGTTGAGGGTTACGTAAGCTTGACTATTTTTAAGATGCTGACTCCAAAATAAGTTAACCATGTAGTTAACCAAATATGAGTAGAGTCTTTGAACCAGCGTATGAACTTTTCTGTGTGCAGATAGGAGGTTTTGCTGTTGGACAATGAGATTGCATTTAATGATGCTATTATCGAGGAAAGAGGTCAAGTAATACAAAAATTCAGAACCAAATAGGTGAGGTAAACGAGATATTCAAATATCTTGCTGTTTTGGTTCATGAGCAAGGAGCTATGATTGGTAAGCATGATATTTTTTTTTGGGTTCATGTTTCCATGTTGTGTTACATATGCGAGATGCCTGAGCTATTTTTTTTAGATGATATCGGCTCGAATATTGAGAACTCTAATGCTGCAACTACACAGGCAAGATCTCACCTTGCGCAAGCAACAAAAACTCAAAGAGCCAACTCTTCCATGGTAAACACTTGAAAGTTCTTGGTTGCTGAATTATTTGACTTACGTTGCTTAATGTGGAAATTGTAAGAGCACAACTGCGTGTTATGTTTGCTTACATTGAGTTTTAGTCAGCTCACGATTTGCAATCCTGTTGATATACATACAGGTAGCAACTTATGCAGGTCCGGTGGGTTGGCAAATATGTCAAAATATGGTTAAATGGGTTGAAACACTCTGTCTATGGAAACGAATTCTTATAAACATGCAGTGTGTCAAATATAATGAATGAATATAATATTTTGAATAAAGTTGTTTTTATGCAAAAAAAAAACTACTCATAGAGTGTTAGACGTTCGACCCGTTTGCCAGGTTTCCATTTTAGTCAACTATATTTAATTTTGCAGTTTGACCTGTTTGATGTAAGGAATAACCAATATCAATATCTTCATATATGAATATGTTGAAATTTCCACCTCCAGTTATCGGGACTCTTTTTTGAGTTCCTATGATGTTAATGTCCATGCCTTCTTTTTGTGCAGACTTGCTTGCTTTTGGTGATAGTTGGGATCGTCTTTGCTATAGTGATCATAATCCTTGCAGTATGACCACAAACCATCATGCCTATATATAAAATGAAAACCATCATTTGGTTTTGCCCATTTTTGGGGGCAAATCTGGCGCAAATCCTCAGACCAGGGATCTAATTTTGCAATTAGTGTAAAGGTTTCAAATCAATCAGTAACTATTTTTTTTTGGTTTCACTGTTAGCCTTACAAACATGCAATATCTCTTTAATACTTCTTTTTTGGTTCTTAGTATTCTCTCTGTCCAAAAGGCTCGCACTATTTTGATAAATGGTGCTGTGCGGAAAGGAGAGCGATTGATGCCACCATCAGTACTTAACCTTCCGTTGAGAGTAACTTTCCCTTTGTCTTCAGCTCGAGTTAAGGTAAAGTGATTAGGAAGGTTCCTAAATGTTTAAATCACAAAAACCAAATATTTACAAGATTTATGTATGAATATACTTTGAATGGCATTCAACCTGTTTCACCCTTTTTTGAGGTTAAATCCTTTAATATAATTCATTTGACTCCTTAGAGATCAGACATTACCCAATTCGGACCATTTCATAGTTAAATGAGTTATATTTACTGCCACTATTGTCTGATTATGTTATGCTACAGGCAACGGAAAGGTTTGAAGTTGTGTATCGTACACTTAAGGAAGTGGCTCTTGCAAAACACTCCTGATGTCTTTTTATTTCTGGATGGCAGCGTCTATCTATCAGGTTGAAAGTTTAGAGCAGAGGCACGAAAATGAAGACTATTCAAAGGTAATGAATCTTAATACTTAAGTAAGAATCATATCACTGCACTTTCTTCGAGTTTTGTTGAATTTGAATTATGTGTGACAGGGATATGAGCAAATTATATCAGTTGCTGGATTGCACCAATTGCATATCTTTTAATTCTTCTTGGCACTGTTTCATGTATTTATAGTACACTCACTATGATTTTCGGAAGAGCAAAGGTTAGAATCTTTTATACTGTCTTTTATCTGATTTTAATTAGACCCTTAAAAATAAACTAATAATAATTACTAAATGCTTATAACTAAGCTATTGTTTTGTTTGATGCAGTCAACCATTAGACCACTTAAAGTAAAAACCAAACACCACCTCACAGCAGCCATCCAAACACACCCTTAGATCAGCCATCCAAACACACAGTTACAACAGCCATCCCAACACCCCCTGACAACAACAAAATAAGCCCTTAGTAGCCATCCAAAGACCCCCTAACAGCAACAAAACATCTCCTTAAAGCATCCATCCAAACACCCCATGACAACATCATTTGGCGCATATAACTCGCATTGGCAAACAAGATCAGGTTAAGGTGCAGCCACTGATCCACAAAGCCTCTATGCAAGGGTGAGTGTCTATATGATGAACACTTTCTTTATAGTTGCACAATTATAAAATTTTGCTATATGGTTGTTCCTTGTCATCAAGTATGATTCGTGACAATAACCAAGATCGTTGTTTGTTCTTGGAGGGCATATGGTTGTGTGCATTGAGGATATCTCGTAGTTTGGGTTTGATTCTTAGGATACCTTTACTCTATATTTCTCGCTTAATGCCTGCTGTGCTATTGTCAGTGCATTGGAAATGCTACATCATTGATTCATTTTCTATGTTGCTTAATTCATCCTTTATATTATATATAATAGCATAGTTTACCACGTTTGTCAACTTAAACCTGGAATAATTGTTTTGATGGTTAAGATTTTCTTTCTTGTGCTTGATCTGTTTTTATGACATGCTTGATTCAAAATGTGTCTAGGTCTTGCTAAATAACAACACACAAAAGGGAAAATTATAGCTGGATATTGTATCACCTTTAACCTATTTAAATATCCAACAAAATGGAACTAAATAGCTCTCAAATGGTTGCTGGAAAGACTATACAGATACGTAATGTAAAGGGTAACGGGTCAATAATGGTCATTTTGGTACAGGTCAAAATTAGCTGGGTCAGTTTGGGTTGGTCTGTAAGAACTTCTCGATTTTTGTAACCTCTCAGATAGTTAATGTGTTATGGTTCGAATAACAACTTTAGTGGTACAGCAATATTCTGATATTTGAACGCAATTAAAATCTACTACCGATTCGTAAGTATATGAGTCAAGATTGCCACCTTTAGTTAACTATTGACGAAACCAATTTGGCCACCTGTTTTCAGATTATAGACACCAAAGAAAGATGTTGTGTTACATTATCTCTCAGCTCTGTTACATCAGAGTTCAACCCTCGGGAGTTGGCCAGGAAATCAGAAAACGAACCAGTCAATATACGAGATCCACCTCTAGTTATCGTGACTTGGAAAACAGAAAATGAACCAGTCAACATACGAGATACACCAACGCCCATCAGTACTAAATTTTGTTCATCTTTTAATAATTGTATGTTATCTCTATTCATATGAATTCAAGGCAATGCATCCTTTTCCTTTTGATAAAATGCTCATTTTTTTTTCTCTATTAGTTTTTTAATCCATCTACATGTTCAAGAAACTATTAGTGTTGGTTTTGATTAAACTTGCTCTTTAGAGTATATTCTAGCAGAGCTCTTAACTTAACTGTAGGTAAAAATAAAAAACTACAGATACTAAGTTAGTTCTCAATGAAGTCCTCAAATGAGTTATTGTCTTCTTATTTAATATGTAAATATTTACTATGTCAAGCTTTTTAGAGTTTTGAGCATGCAAGGAGTCTGTTTGTTTTGATCTTCAATGTTCTGAAAAAGGTTACTGCCTTATGTATATATTTGTGAATTTATATACCAATAAAGAGAAATAGAAAAGGTTATTGGTTCATGTAGTTGGATCTTAGCTAAACAACATGTATCTTCCAGGGAATTTAAAAGTTCATATGAGTGTTACATGTATGCACTTCCCTTACATAAGTTTGTGCCATTATTTATGAACTATGCACTCTTACCCATGTTAAGTAATGATTTGTTGGTCTGTACTTAGCTTATGTTGTTTAACATTTTAGAATTGTTGCTTAAACATTTCAGAATTGTTATACACATTTTTTAAACTGCTTATTGAGTTTTTAGATAAAAAGATCTACTTCGTTAAATGTGGTTATTTTAAAAGATAATAGTGAATACGTTGTTAGAGGGTGTTAGTTTATTCATATTATCAGGTATAAGTGTATACGCTGTTAGCAAAATAAGCTATAGACATAAAACGTGACCAATATTAGCTGAAACCGTCACTTTGGTATAGCATTAAATAAATCTCTATATAACCATCAAGATTTGATGATTCTCATTGGCGTGTTCATTATCTCAGTCAAATTGTTTGCAGTGTTTCATAGAAAGTGGATCTTCGTATACCAAGAAACTTGAAGAAGAACTCCAGAAATGTGATGCCTTCATTGAGGTATGCTACTTTCCTAATCTTGAGAACACAAAACCACATTGCTGAATAACTTGAAATTTCTTATTGCGTGTGGTTAAACACATTTTCAGAGTTTGTATGAAGAAAATGAGAAGCTTTTTGAGCGGTGAACATATAAGGCATCTTCAATCGTAAGGCAACATGTTTTTTCTTGCAATTATATCCCATTAATAATGTCCATCTATTGTTTTTCTCAAGCCTACCATCAGTGCCGTGACAGATTCCTCATTTGTTGTTTTTTTTTCTCAAGCAGTAGGAGCACCACCCAAAAATCTAAATCAATACCTAACATTGGAAGGTGAAATCAATATATTAGTTTGGGATTTATTCAAAATATTTTGTTTCTGCAATAAATCTTAATATTATCTTACTGGCTTGACAGTAACAATAAAGAACGTGCATTGGATATTGTACCTTTTTCAGCTGTAAAAAAGACGATGTCACTCTCGCTTTGGTCAATCATGGTCAAGACAAAATAAAGTCAACCCCAGAAAGGGAGTCTTACATCAGTTGCAGTCTATTTTAGGTTTCTCCTGTTGAGAGATTTCTTAAGAAGCCTACCTCTGGATACAATATAACCTCCAACAGAGGTAGCAACCCTGCAATATCTTCGGTGTGTTATGATCCCACCATCAAGAACACTCTAAATATTTGGAAGGCCGGATGTATGGTTTGAGTAAATCTAGAGCTAAAAAATAAGTCAAAACTATCCTCTGTTGTTATGAAGATACATGTAATTGATTAGGCATGTTAGAAACTCTCACGCCTTAAGTTTTTTAGCAGCTATCATTTTGATTAGGTCTCATGCATAAGGGGGTGTTTGGATGTGCGTTTGCTGTTTAGAGTTGTAACAATGGGATAGTCAGATAACTGACCCACCAAATGTTTGAAAATATCTTTTGGTTTCAGGATTGGAAGATTAAAATGAAATTGGACCAATCTTTTATTTGAAAATATGAATTTTAGAAACTACTTCCTGTGAAGCTCTTCAAATGCCACTATTACAAGTAAGAAACTTAAGGTGCGTAACAAAGTGGTCGAGACGTGGCCGCCAAAATCCTCAAAGTGAGTGCAATTTTCCGCAATTGCTATGCGTAACATACATATATCAGTTTAATTTATTATTCGTTTGTGGATTAATTGTCTGCTTACTAACAAATCTCCGAGCAATACTAAAAAGAACTTAGCAGTACTAATATATGGGTAACAGTACAAAGTCCTTCGAGCAGTACTAAGTACATAATTGAAAGCAGTACTAACCAAATGTAGCAAGCAATAGTATGAACGATAGCAACAGTACTAACTCGAACCATAACAGTATTAATTTATAAAAAGCCAGTAACCTCAGACCTAAATGGAACAATCTATCTAAAATGATGCAAAATCCTAGAAAGCTTTTGAGTGAGCTGTGTTCGGATGTAGAACAGCATCAAGTACATAAGAAAGGTGATCATATGTGTGGTCGCATTACCTTGGTGAAGTTAGTGGGGATAGGGAGGTGCAACGAGCTATGTTGGAACTACTTAATCAATTGGATGGTTTCAGCATTGATCAGCGTATCAAGGTACTTCTTTTGATCCCAGGTTAACATATTTATAATAGGTAGCAATTTCACTCACACTTGCTATTGGATGTGTAACATAGTCTAGGTCTAAAGATAGGCTTAGATGTGTGATTGCTGTTAATAATGCGATATTGGACAAAAGAGTTTTATTTTATTCTATCCTTAGACCTAGACTATGTTTATCAAAACGTTGAAAACTAATAGTAGTGACTTGATAACAAAACGCATTTTCTAAAATGCTTTGATGATTGGAAGGTTTTGGTTATAATTTGTTTGTTCAAACATTAAAGAGTAAAGACTAACTACTGCAACTTGAAATGGGAATGCCTAGATGATCAGTTCCATCACACAATCATATCTTAACAACTTGAAAAGAAACAAAACATTTTTCAATTACATAGATAGCTGTCATTTGACTGATGTTATACTGATGACATGAAGAATTTCCTTAATCTTTATGTTAAGATATGATTGTGCTACCAACATCAAATATCTTTTAAAACTCAGTGATGTGATGAATGGATATATATTAACATGCATCAGATGATCATTTTCTATTACCCTTCTTTCGCTATAGTAAAATATGCCAACAATAATTATAAAACATGCCCGCCTGAGGCGTATGTCAACGATAATTATAAGTCATGCCTGCCCATCGGGCGGGCTTATCTGCCCGGGAGGGGTTATAAGTCATGCTCGCCCATCGGGCGGGCTTTGCCAACTAGTATATATATATATATATATATATATATATATATATATATATATATATATATATATATATATATATATATATAAGAAAAGAATCGAAAAAAGTAAATGTTTGCTACAGCGATCAGGTACACCGCTTGGAGGATTGTAAAACTTCCTTGCGAGGGTTTGCAATTTTCTCATCAAAAAGTAAATGTTTGGTATAGTGCTGAGCATATTGGACCAAAAACCGAACCGAACCGAAACCAAGTTGGGCCGACTATATTCGGTTCAGTTTCGCTTCTATGCACTAACGATTTTCAGTTTTGGTTTCGGTTCAGTTCAGTTCGACCCAAAATCGAGAAAAACACACCTAAGCCATATAAACCGAACCGACAGAAAACCGAACCAAACCGACCATCATTGGTTCGGTTCGGTTTTGGACCAATGCTCAGCCCTATTTTGGTATAGGGGATTTGGATTTAATAATGAAGATCATTATTAAAAAGTACAGTTTTTTGTATCCTAAAATGATAAGTTGCTTTTGATATTTCTTTACCTCAAAATTCGTGCAAAGCTTAGGGTCCTATTAATGGCTCCAAACTTTTGATATATTTGACATATTGTAAATTATAACATATTTTAATATTGATAGATTTGAAAAATGCTTCATATAAAACGTGTTCGGACCATTATTTTTCAAACAACAACTTGCATTTTTTATATATTAAATATTTGAAGTGATAATATTTGAAATTAAAGTGGGCTTTATTTTATTAACACTATAATTATACACATGACATTCATTGTTACATTGAATTGTGTAAATAGATAACTTATTAATTTATATTCTATTGGTTGATTACTTTATAATCCATCTACCTTAAAATAAGGAATTTTTTTTAACAAATGATGATTATTTGTACTTGTTGATTAAAAAAAAATTAAAGCAATTTCATCACACAAAAACAATAAGAAAGATTTGATTTAGTATAATATGAGTTGCAGAGAGCATTTTCAAATTAATAATGATGGAACAATGACTTGTTCAACGAAGAAGCAGTATTTGAAACACACAGGGTACGCTCATATATATTTTCATTAACTTATCATATAGTATACACATTTGTTAATTAATTTATTTTTTTGAAATTTTTAGTATGCTGAAAGCATAATAAATAGATTATTTAGTTGACAAATTTAAGTATGTGCGAAAAGAAAATAATGTGTTTTTTTATAGTCTATAATAAACTACCAAGTTTTAAATTTATTTATTGCCGAACTAACCTATAGACTCTAAACACTAACGAGCAGTGTACCCGGTCAATGTAGATAGTTTTTAGGTAAGCAAGGGTCGTTCACTAGGAGCGAAGCTAAAGTGATCTAATGGTATTCTAGTTACTAATCTAACTAAACTAAACTAGAAAGCAATTAAAGATAAGGGGGTTTAGCCTGAGAGGCTACCACGATATTGTGTGTTTAATTAAACTAAATACGAGAAAATAAATATTAAACTAATTAAAAGCAAATTAAAGTAAGGTGAATTCAATGATAGAAGAACATGCTAGCCAAGTCTAATCCATCTTATAGTTATATATGTGCTAATGTCTACTTGTTTTAATTCATTCAATTGTTTTGCCATCAATCCGATTATTAATCCTGTCACAATTGAATAACCTACCATCGTGGTGGGAAAGAGGACATGATCATAGTGACCTATCTAGTATCAATACTAACTTATCGCTTTAAACCGTCTAACCTAGTTTGGCATTACGCGCTACTAGTCCTAATAGTGGCATAAGGCACGGTTCCGGTGTGTTCCCTCTAAGCCGTCTAATAGGATTCGGATTACTACACTTTATGATCAATTAAAGTAACCACAATTACAGATAGTTAAGTTACCACATTAAACCAATAAGTTCATAATCTAGTTACATAGACTTTTACTAGTTATAAGCAATAAACGAGTTTTTATCGATAAGCACCCAATCCAATAACAAAGCAAACACGTAATCAAGAACACAAATAAACTAAATAGACTTCATAAACTTGGCTAACACCTAAGGGTGTTAGCCCATAATCTCAGTAACAATACATAAAGTTGTAATCAAAGCAAACGAATAAGAATTCATAATGAAAACGATACGCTAACCGAACGATTACACTTAATATAAGGTTCTTGAGATGATCTTCTAGGATGATTGGATCTTCAAGGAGGTCTTCTGCTGTTTGGAGGGGTTTTTAGTCTTCTGGGAACGACCCCAAGGGTCCCCAATGATACCCTAATTCGTTAATGAGCTCGGTATTTATAGATTCTGAAATCTGGGTCGATACGGCGCATCTAGAGAGTTAGATGCGCCGCATCTATAAGTAAACGTAGCCTCCAAGTCTGAAACTGACCCAATACGGCGCATCTAAAGACCAGATGCGCCTCATCTCCCAATACGGCGCATCTAAGGACCAGATGCGCCGCATCTCCTTCAGATTCAGATAGATTTTCTTTTTCTCTTCGCGTGGCCGCTTGAATCAACTAAATCGGAGTCCGGATGAAGATTTTATGGCCAAAATACGAAAGCATCTTCAAATGTCGACTTGTAATCTTGACTTCTCCATTAAGCTTCTAATCTCCACTTGATTTCTTTGGTAAGGATTGTGTATGGCCGATACGGCGCATCGGATTGGTCCGATGCGGCGTATCTGGAGTAGAACAAGTTGGTTCTTCTTCGTTGACCAAAGTTTCATATGCGACGCATGATAAAATCAGATGCGGCGCATGCTTCAAAGTCAGGCAATGGTCTTTAATCTCTTCAATTCAGCAGACTTTTCCAACTTGATTCATTTTGCTCCAATTTTCGTCCGAAATCATTAACTTTCACCAAATGCTTGTTTATAACTGAGAATTACAAAAGTAAACGATTAAGTATCAATTCTCATATAAAGTGATATAAAACAAGTCAATACTATAGGATAAATGATGCTAATAATATGTCGTTATTTGATGTCATCAAATATCCCCCCACTTGAACTTTACTTGTCCTCAAGTAAACCTTAGATTAAACTTATGAAAATGTATCCTAAATAGGATGTATTTTTATAATAAAGCACTTATTCGTTTTATCATAATTGCACAACCAAACACTTAACGAATTAGAAATAAAATAAAATATTTTGATAAAAGCAAATCTAATCGTTTAACTGTCCAGTCGTGACGAATATTCTATCATAAGCTTGGCAAGGATACACATCTCCCCCACTAAAGCCAAGGAATAACAAGTCTAAAGCGGTAAAAAGGGTTTTGAGGCTTAAGGGTTAATCATTCTCATCCCTATCGATCTCAAATTCCAGAAAAGGCGACAAAATCACAAATACATGATCGAATCCACGAACACGATACTTGCAATTGCTCAAATCCTTAACTCGAATAGGCTAAAGATAGGTCCAAACTTCACCAATAATAATATATCAAAAAGGGCGACAAAATCATAAATACATAGCCGAATCCACGACTACGATACTTAAGATTGCTCAAATCCCTAATCTCAATAAATCAAAGGTTTGGTTGGATAAAGAATAATAAAGGGCATGGATAATATTTGGGATATAAATTGGTGTAAAATGAAAAATAATCAAAACAAATAAATTAAAATCCTAAGTGTGGTTAATCACTATCCCAACCATCCCATGAATAAGACTCATATCATTGAATAACTCACGCTTTAACACTTGAAACACACGCTTTAGGTAGACACGAATTATACTCAACAAGATCTTAATCAAAGAATAAACCTTAATTGGCGTTCCCATAACTGCCAATTCCCATTCAATCCATAAATATAGTACAACAAATAGTGGCCATATGAACCACTTACATAACTTTACATCGTTGGTTTAAAAACAAACATCCAACTCTTTTTCTTTTTCTTTTCTCATTTTTTCGATTTTTTTTTTTTTTTTTTTTTTTTTTTTTTTAATTGTAAACATAGATGTGTAAAATTTCACCACATCACTATAATGATAATTCTGGACAATTTTTCCATACTTTTCATGACTTCAGAAATAACGGTAATAGTGAAAGTAGTAAACACACGAAAAATAAACTCAAAGATATACAATATTTACTTTCACTCCAATTGCATTGTGCAATTTCCCGACCTAACCAAAGATAATGAATTACGCACACGAACACAGGTAATGTAAGGAAACACACTTTGCCTATAGCAATTAACCAACCACGGACTTTAATCTACAGGGTAGGCTAAGGTGTAATGGTGTAACGAAACATTTTAAACATAGGTGTAAGAAACGAAAGGAATGGCTCTGAGTGTTTTTCTAGGGGTATCTTACTCTAAAAATGAGAGTAACAAAAGGGTTTATACGGGGGTTAACTAACCAGTGTAGTTAGTTAATAACACATAACATATAATAGGCTATTTGGGTGAAATCCTAGAAATTTACCAAGTTAGACAAGTCACTCCAATTATATCAATAATACTCATTATGGTGGTCTCGAATAGTATACAAGCCAAGTTCTAAAGTCTACAAGTCACCGGCACACTCATAGATTTGTGAATTTTGATAAGTTCACAATTTTTGAAAATAAGGTTATGTGTGCAGCTATGCAACTTAGATTAAACAAAAACATGCTAAAAAAAAAATTTTAATTTTTATAATTAAGCATAGATTAAAGCATATTTTTGAAAATTTAAGGACAAGTAACGTTCTAATTCTCCATCCCCCCACTTAAGTTAAACAACGTCCTCGTTGTTTGTATTTGAAATTAAAAACAAGAGATAGAAAGAATTAGAACGGAAAACTCCCCTGAGATTTGCTCGGTATGATCCTCCATGTAAGAATTCGAGCATATAAAATGTGGGAGTTCATCAACATCTTCAATCGTCCAGACCTGTAAAAATATAGAGACCACAGAAAAATAGACTCGAGAACATCTCGTTAATCATTGGTTAGAAAAATAAAATAAATAAACAAATTACAGGTCAGAGTGTCGATGCGCCGCATCCATGGAATATTGGATACGCCGCATCAACAACCTGTAGGAAATATTAAACTGCATGCAATGGGATAATACGCCGTATCGATAGAAA